>JAIUZE010068529.1:0-47796 GCA_022085475.1 Heliosperma pusillum | reverse complement strand
AATCATACATACATGAAAGATCAATACTTCGACAAACAGGCATAAGTTCTTAGCACAGTCAATAGAAGACTTCTGTAACTCGAGGCTATACCACAAGGTAGGAAAACATCCTAGTCCTAGACTGATCAGACCTAGCGACAACAGCTATTCCGTTCCCCGTCCCATGACATAACCGTCTATGAGAAACTCGACTAGGCGACCCCCTAAGCAGAGATGGCTAGTACTTAAGCTGACTCCAGTCCCAAAACGGATCAGGCAGCCATGCCCCGACTTGGATATAAACCCACCAAGCCGAGACACAAAAGCTATCAAGCTGTGAACTATATACTCGTTAAAGATAGTACGGGCCTATCAATGTCATGATCCAAGCTACTCATTTAGAATTAGAATGGTCAAGACGCCATATATCCATAATTCTCTATGGGTACTTAGTCAACACGACACCAACCATATAAATAAACAGTCACGGGAAAACATCCTATCATGTGACTATTTGCATATCAATAATAATCAAATATCATATCGCCTCATATCTACTAAGGCTAATTCATAATTAAATACAACTTTATTTGAAGACAAATCCCCGACCCGAGTCCCGCGACGGGTCATCAGTCAAATCGGGGCTGACTAGATCTTAGTTTGACCAAACCCGTTGGATCAAACCGGCTAGAAGCAGAGTCTTTATCACATAGACATAAAATCAACATATTCATTACATGTTATTTTAGTACTACTTCTAACATGTGAATTATCATATTATACCCAAAACCCGCTTGACTTAAATGATTTCAACGTAAACTAATCTCGTATTATAATTTCTAACATGTGAGAAATAATAATTTTATGAAAACCTTTTTAATTAAATATTTTACTTATTAATATTTCCCACTTGCTAAATATTACAAAACACGATAAAAAAATGACGATAACTCAAAAACCGACACGAGTCCCAAGGTGGGACCCACGGGCTGAATTGGGCCGGACCCACATGGGCCTGTTTTGGGCCCCACGGCTGTTTTGGTTGAAAAATGGCAGATTTTTACAACTTTCATTTAAAACCGTTTCCTAAAAATTCCCGCATGCTTTAACGTATTTAAAACCCGTCAAAACAACAACCAATCAATCAAACATCGACACAACCCAAAGACCAAAACCCGGACCCACCTTGACCAACCCAGACCGGGTCTGAATCGGCCTGGACCGGTCTGGTTTGGACCCGGTTCAGCCCCCTTCCCCACGGTTCACCAACAAACACCACCAAAATCATTTCCAACTTGTTTTAATCATCAAACAACCATTTTAACAACCATCCTTACAAAAATCATTATTATTAAAAATCATCAAAATTTGTCAAGAACAATAAAACAACATAAAAATCATAACTTAGTAAAAATCATTAAAATTCTTAAAGAACACTAAACTTGTTAAAATTTCATAAACAACATAAAAATCATAACTTAGTAAAAATCATTAAAATTCTTCAAGAACACTAAATCATCATAAAATTTCCTACAACTTAAAAAAATCATCAAGAACACTAAATCATCATAAAAAATTTCCTACAACTTAAAAAATCATCAAGAATCATAAAACATCATAAAATTCATACAATCATAAAATCATCAAGAATCATCAAACATCACAAAAATTCCATACATCATAAAAATCATAAAACAACATAATAATTACTACTTAACATATTACTAACTAAAAATCCATAAATCATAAAACATGAACCAAAAATAAAGATGAACCAAAATCCAAATAAATAAAACTAAAGGCTAAGTTACTAACTAAAATCCTACATAACCATAACATGAACATAAACTAAAACCTATAAAAACAAAACTAAGGCTATGTGACATTAATTCGTCGAGTAAAACGGAATCGTTACCTTAGCTAGCCAAAATCACTTAGCACCAAAATATAAGAAATATATAAATAAGAAAACCCTTCTACTAGTCTTCACCCAAAATATAAGAGTCTCCAAATTCGTCTTCAAACTCTTCCCCTATAAGAAATAACAAGAAAACAATTATGAGAACTTAAACTTAATTTTCCATAATTAAATGTTGAAAACGATCTTGACGGAATTGAAAATAAACCGTACTAGAAGATGGAGAGCGAAGAGGAGATCCTAGAAATATAAAATAGGAAGGATTTAATTAAGAAATGAAGGATTTATGGAGGTTTTGCTCAAGAACGATGAAGAACGATTGATGAACGATGAAGAACACGAAGAACGATTAAATAAAGTGATGTTTTGATCTTTATTTGATTTGTTGAAAGATGAAAAGTTGTTGGTGAGTAAAGTGGAGTGGTTTGAGCCGTGTACATATAGGCCAAAATAGATGTCGAGTTTTGAAATTGTTGTTACGTAATTGACTCGCGTTTAATAATTATTTTACGGTAAACGATAAAAGATAAGTAACGATAAAGTTAATTTAAACTAAATATCAAAGATATTATGATATTGTAGTGAAAAATAATGAAAATATCAAGGCTTAAGAGTGGTAAGGGAGCCGTGTGATGTTGAGCTTGTCGGGTCCGATTTCGAGCGTTTTGCGTAGTTTTCGTTAACTGATCGATAAAGTAAAATAATATCTAGATATTATGATATAGTAATCAAAAGAAATAAAAATATCAAAGTCTATTAGAGGAGAGGGTGAGCCGTGTGGGTAAGGTGATCATCGGGTCTGTTTTTGCTCGATTTGCGTAATTTCCGTTGACGGATCGATAAAGTAATTAAATATCTAGATATTTTGATTATTTTAATCAAAATAAATAAAATATCTAAGGGTGAGTGGAAAGCGATGACACGCGCGGGTGACTCATGCCAAAGTCGAGTTTCGATTTTGTTGCGCGCATTACGATGCGTCGGGAATAGTTAAATGACGTTCGATTAAAAACCGTAAAAGTTATTCTTTAAATTCCGAATAAATTCAAAATAATTTTATTAAATTATCATAAATGCTAATAAATCTAAATAAAAATAAATCAAAAATATTATTTTTTTAAATAAAATTTCGGTCTTCAAACTTATAAGGCGAGTCGGGGAAAAGTCAACGAAAGTCAAAGTCGACTTAAAAGTCGAGAAAAGTCAAAGATGACTTAAAAGTCAAGAAAAGTTTATGACGACTTAAAAGTCAAGAAAAGTCAATGACGACTTTAAAAAGTCAAGAAAAGTCAAGGACGACTTAAAAGTCAAGAAAAGTCAAAGATGACTAAAAACGGTCTTTTCATGAAATCTCTCAGAAATTCCAAATACGAACTCGGAATTTCAAAATACGACTCGAAACAATAAATTCTATTTTAAAAACTTAAGTCTGCTGAAAAGTGTTAGTAAATATTTTTACTAGAAAAATTGGGTACTTTTCGGGTTGTTACATTCAAAATACCAAAAATATTGCCTAATAAGCGATGTAGGCACACATGGAGCATTTGAAATAATAGAAAATAGAAGACCGCTTGGTATACTCTTTCCAACTATTTTCTCCTTTTACCACTCTTTTATTTTTATTTTGATTAATATGGACGAGGATGGGAAATTGTTGATATGGATGTTCCTTTTGTAACTTGTTGTGTGTTGCTTATGTGCTACTAGTTTAGACAATTGTTTCATATCTATTTAATTGTTGCTACAAATTAGAATTGCATTTCGTCACTTGTGAATATTTGTTTGTCATTTTAATTTTGTTTGCACTGAGTTTGCACATACTTTGAACAAGATGTGGTATGGGAAGGGAACATGGTACCTCAATGATGATTTTGTCTCAACCGTGTCTTCCCCCTCCTAGTGGCTTGCACCTTGTGACCTCATAGTTAGACACTTGGAAAGTAAGGCTTGACCGAAGGATCGTGAACCATCTTGTGAGACCAAATAGCTCGTAGGCTAGACCTAGACTTCGACATAGCTACTTACATGTGAGATTTAGAGCCTCCTTTAGGCTGATGCATTCATACCCGGTCTCCATAGGTTGTGAGTAGGCTCCTTGCGTGGCATGTCACATCACCACGCACAATTGTGTCGTCTTTTCCTTAGATCACGAGATTTATATTTTTTGTGCGCAAAATTTGAAAGATATTCGTTGCATCTAATTTTTGAGCCTCACATTGCCAATTAAGCCTAATTTTCGACCCCTTAGATTATGACCAATTTTTGCATCCCCTTTTAGCCTTAGCCTTTCATTTGGCATAACTACAATATCAACTACATCCCATAAACAACCTTCCTTGATCAAGAATATGAATAAAGAGGTTTTATAAAAGCAAAACAAAATACAAAAGAAAGAAAACAAAATACTTGGTTTATCTCTTGAGTTGAAATATTTGGTTTATCTTTGAGTTTGAATATGAATAAAGAGGTTTTATAAAAGCAAAAACAAAATACAAAAGAAAGAAAAAAATGCAAAAAATGTAAAAACAACTTTTTGTATTTATTAATTCTATGTTTTGTATGAGAAAGAGTCGAGCAACACTCCTTATCCATCATTAAGCGAGTAGAAAAAGACGTTGCAAAATAAATGGGGATATAATGTTTTTCCAAGTGAGTCGGACTTTCAAGTTTGACATTTTCAGTTGTTGTAATAAACTGGAAAAAATGGAATTTTTGACAATTCTTGATTTGTAACTCCACATCATCCATAATGGTGCTTGCGCCGATCCCGTTTCGACCCATTACCTAGCCCCGTTACAACCCTTCTTTCATTTTATGTGCATTTCCATTTTTACATCTCATATGTGATCGTATATGAGAAGATTCCACATTAGATTGCAGGCATGCCTCACAAATCGAGTAGTTGAGTGATTTTGGATACTTTTTGTCACAAAAATCGCATGTTCTTAAAATGAGTGACGAGTGAAAACCGTGAGGAAGTTGGTAGTCTAAGTCCTTTTATTCATGGGTCACATTTGGTCGAATCTTGAGTTCTGTCTTGTTGATCCTATGCGGTTAGCTTTGCTTCCCACTTTCCCGCCTTTGAATTAGTTTCATTGGCATTAGGTGGTCACGTTTGGGTTGCTTGAGCCATAATTAGGGGGTTGAGACCTCGTTGATATTTTGAGACGGTATCTCCGACCTAGACATTTGGTTTTTTTAAAACAAAACCCATCCGCTTTGATGAGGAAAGCGGTCGATCTTTTGAATGATGCATCTTATTTGTTGATTACGTGCTTAATTTTGGATGTATCTATATTTTCCGCAACCCCCACATGCCTTGCAAGGAAGTACATACCTCATTGTATTTCGTTGTGAGTTGAAGGGATGGAGAAGGCTCGTTAATTGCCTCTCATCGGATTTTAGTAGTTTAGATTAGTTTAGTTGAATAAGGGTCTTAGTTTTGCTCACTTACTTACTCGGGGACGAGTAATGTTTAAGTGTGGGGAGGTTTGATAAACGATTAACTTAGACGATTTCCCTCTTTATTCTCTTATATTTCGACCTTATTTAATGCGGTTTAAGAGTCGATTTTATCATATTTTGTCCCTTATTCCGCGTACCCTCATATTATATATTTCCGTCTCATTTTATAGGAAATATGCCGAGACGAGGACGAGACGGGATGATAAGGGAGAACCGTCACCACGCATTTAAATAAAGGAAGAAGAACAAGGGAAGAAAGAAGGGAGGTCATCCTCTGCCGGTCGGCTGGCAGCCGGTCTGCCAGCAGGGAGACGCGGCCATGAGAACAAAGGAAGAAAAGAAAGGTGCAAATACCTGTAGTTCCCTGCAGGTAGGTGATGTGCAGTTTGTCGTCGGGACTGCTATCAAACAATATTTATAAGCCAACAATACTAGCTAATAAAGCTAGTGGTAAGTCGGGTGTCGAATTCACAGGGAGGACTATTGTTTAAACGGATGTAGGGTGTCTAGTGTTCAATTCTATGGTGTTTACAGTTTTGAGGGGTTGAGTGTAGAGAGAAACAAAATCTAAATGATAAACAAAAGGTCAAGCTTAATAACTAACAAATACTAAATGAAAGGAAATGTAAGTTCAATAGAGAATGAAACTAGGGTATGACGGGACTATCAATGATGACTCGGGAAATGGGTGTCAAGGTAATGTATAAGTCTCGGGTGGTAAACTATGTTACTTTGTAGGTCTCGACAGCCACCACCTATTTGAGTTTGGTCGTCTATGCCTATATTACTTGGGCGGTCTCATTAGGCTTATACTACGGCGTGAGTCAAGAGTCGTCGCTATCAACTAACGCGATGAAACAAACAAAGAGGCTATGCAAAACAGTTTAATCAACAAGTCATTGCCCTAATCAATATCGATTCGTCCCTAACCCTAGTTTGGAATTTCGCTACTCATGGTGATAGATATTAAGCAAAACAAGAAGACACAGGATGGTATGGCAAGATTCATGGTCGAGAAACGTACAAACATGAACGAAAATAACAGAAAACGAAATAAAACTGAATCAGAACCTGAATTAGGACAAAAACAAGGAGGATGCCAATCGGTATAAGGCTATGCCGATCGATATAGTGTTGTAAACGAAAACGAAAACGAAATTACTTCTAAATGAAATGGAATTACATAAATGAAAAATGGGAAATTGCTTTAGATCCGTGACAAGGGATCTGTGCTGCGGTGGTGAGATGCCCTCTGGTGATCCGCTGCTTCTCCCACTTATAACCCTCCTTTATGTCTAGGGTTAGGTTTTTGGCCTCCAGAATTGAGTCTTGGGCCTGTAGCTGAAGCTGGGCTTGCGTATTGGATCGGTCCATGTTGGACCTTAGAGTCTTGAGCTCAATCTTGGATCTTTGGTGAAGGCACCGATTGGCATAAGTGATGGGCCGATCAGCATCATGCTAATTGGACTCATCTTTTGGTCTTGGTTGCTCCATCCGATCGGCATTGGTGCTTCACCGATCGTTCTTGGGTCTAGAACTCAAGATATAGCCTCTCAAAGATGACCCTAGTGAAGGAGGGTCTCAAATCATAATCTTGATTTGTTTGAGCTCGATGTTGCTTCTTCATTATAGCTGGCCCAATCGGTATGACATGTATTTGAGCCTTGTTTTACTTCTTTTTCATCCAGAATTGATTGCGTGAGTTGGTGAAAGGTTGGTTCTTGATCCTTTATTCCTCGTGTTTAGCCAAAATGCTTTCAAATCACCCATAAAGGGCGTGAACTCTGCAAAATAGACATGAAACATATCAAAGTAGCAAACGAGAGGAATACGACTAGAAAAGAGCTCAAAGGAGCTACCTATGATGCCCAAATGGGGTAAATGTGTAGGCAAATGTGAATATGGAATACGCACATTAGTAGGCCAACCAGCAGCCAGTCGACCGACATGAACTTATGGCTTGTTGAATTTGAAGTTTTTTTGGGCAATTGATATATTTTTCTGATGAGTCCATTTTATAAATAGTTTAACTCCCTAGTTTAGCTAAGTTTATTTGATTATTAGATCTTGTTTAGTATATTTGTGAGCTAATTACGTGTTCTAGGTGTATTGCTTGTGTTTGTTATATTTTTGGAGTGTAAACTACTAAGGTTTACAAGTTTTGATGGATGCTAGACTAGGTTCACTTAAACTGACAACAACTCAAATGGAAATGGAGGCTGTTTCAGAGAGAATGACTTATATCAACTAAAACTCAAAGGATATGACTTAGAGAAGCTCCCCTACAGCATAGCATAAGAGAAGGGACTCAAAAGATTAGTTTAGAGACAGTTTTCAAGTGTTACAGCAAAGCACAAACACCCTAGACTAGACTCAACAGCAAGCAAGTTAACCACAGCAAGGCACAGATATAACTTGACTCACAAGACAAGGCACTGATCAAACACCTTGAAGATGTATCAGGCTTGTTTCAAACTACAGCTCTTAGCACAAGTTTGATAGATTTGAGGGATTTCTCAAAGTTAATTCATTCATAAAGTCTATCTGAAATAAACATAGAAGACCTCCTTATATAGGGAGGCTGATATCTTGTGAGCCATTGGATGTACAGATCATCCAAGGGCCAACTTAGTATTCAAACTACTACTACTGACACTAATTAAGAGCCTCATAATAGGACGAGCTCAACAACTATAAAGAACAGACACAAGACACAAAAACAGACTGAACAAAAAGCAAATAAAGCAGTTTTGGAGTTTTCTTGAAATGGAAATCTGTTGTTCTTGTTGCCTTGTTGCTTTGCCTGGATGTGTTTCTGCTCCTTGGGACTCTCTACTCTTATTAGAACTTAGATAAGACCTGCCTTGGACGAGGACAAGTTGACTTAAGCAAAAGGAAGCCACAATATGACTTGTACCTTCTCTGTTTTAATGGTTTACTGGACTCTAACTTGGGGTGTATGTTTCATGAGTTTTTGCTAGACTTCAAAAGGCTTTGTCCTGGACAAAGTTGTAGCTTAGTGGGTTGGCTTGTTGGTAGGCCATGGTGGGGGTGGTTGGGATGCCCTGGTGTACCTCCTAGGTGCAGGGTTTGTTGATTGGTCTGCCTGGTCCTGAATGGTTTTGTTTCTGTCTTGTGTGGGTAATGTGGGTTGTGTTGGGGCTTGGCATGGGTTGTTGAGCCCTGGACTGTCTTCCTCACTGGTGTAGTTTGGCCTGGCTTGGTCTTGGCTTGTCATAGCTTGTTGTTTGGACCTTGTAACTCGAGCCTCTATCTGAGGGGTCCTTGGGGTCAGGCTTGTCTTGTTTGTGGCTTGATCATCAAGGCCCCTTGGGTGAGCTCCTGCTGCAGCCTCCCCAGGTTGAAAAGGGCTTGACCTCAAGCCTGTGTCTTCCTCTCCTTCAGAGTCTTTAAAGAAGGGACTAAGATCTCCAACATTGAATGTCCCATGGACTGCATACTCTCCTGGTAGATCAATTCTGTAGGCATTAGGACCTATCTTCTCTATGACTTGAAAAGGACCATCTGCTCTTGGTTCTAGCTTGTTCTTTCTCTTAGAAGGGAACCTTTCTTTCCTTAGGTTGATCCATACTAAGTCTCCTGGTGCAAAGTCATTCTTGGTCTTAGGAACCTTGGCATTCTTCTTGTATAGATCATTAGTTTTCTCAATCTGTTTTCTGACTGATTCATGGAGTTTTAGCATTTGTTCCACCCTCTTCTTGGCATCATAGTGGATCTCTGACCTGCACACATTAGACAAACTCAAAGGCATTAAGGGGTTAGTACCATAGACCACTTCAAAGAAGGAGTGGCATGTGGCTGCTGATGGAGCTCTATTGAAAGAGAACTCTGCTTGAGCCAACTTCAAGTCCCAATCCTTGAGAGATTTGCTGACTATACACCTCAAGATCCTTCCCAAGGTCTTGTTGGTCACCTCAGTTTGACCATCTGTTTGAGGATGATGGGAGGTACTAAACAACAACCTAGTGTTCAGCAGCTTCCACAATGTTCTCCAGAAGTGGCTCACAAACTTTGTGTCTCTGTCAGACACAATAGTCCTTGGGACTCCATGTAACCATACCACCTCATCAAGGTATAGCTCTGCTACACTCACAGCATCCTCAGTTTTCTTACAGGCAATGAAATGTGCCATCTTGCTGAACCTATCCACAACCACCATGATAGAATCTTTCCCTCTTGCTGTCCTAGGCAATGCTACTATGAAATCCATGCTTACATCTTCCCAAGGCCTACATGGAACTGGTAGGGGGGTGTAAGGTCCTGCATGAAAAGAACTCTTGGCCTTTTGACAAACTCTACACCTTCTGAGTACTATTTGGACTTCTCCCATCATCTTAGGCCAGTAGAACTGATCCTGCAGTATGTCCACAGTCTTCTGAACCCCAAAGTGTCCTCGAAGGCCACTTCCATGCACCTCCTTGATCAATAGACTCCTATAAGATCGAACACACAGCTTGTTTCCTTTGAACAAGAATCCATTTTGCAGAGTGTAGGGTGAATCAATGGTCCTTGTTCCCTCTTTCTGTGCTAGCCAATCTTCTGCAAAGTCTGGATCTTCCTGATACATATCCTTCATGAACTCAAAGCCAAGGACCTTTTGCTCCATGGTTGAGAGCAGAGTGTATCTCCTAGACAAGGCATCAGCCACCACATTTTGTTTGCCCTCTTTGTATTTGCTAGAAAAGGTGAATGACTGGAGGAACTCCACCCACTTAGCATGCCTATGACTGAGCTTATGTTGGCCTCTTATGTACTTTAATGCCTCATGATCAGAGTGTAAGACAAAAGGCTTGGGCTTCAGGTAATGACTCGAATGACTCAGAGCTCTGACAAGAGCATAGAACTCTTTGTCATATATAGAATTGTTCAGCTTAGCTCCACTTAGCTTCTCACTGAAATAAGCTACAACTTTCTTCTCTTGGATAAGGACAGCTCCAATCCCTACTCTACTTGCATCACATTCAACCTCAAATAGGCTGTTAAAGTCTGGCAACCTGAGGATAGGTGCACTGCACAAGAGTTTCTTCATGTGTTTGAAAGCTTGCAAAGCATTCTCAGTCCAAGTGAACTCTCCCTTCTTCATGCATTCAGTGAGGGGTGCTGCAATGGTGCTGAAATTCTTAATGAATCTTCTGTAGAAGGATGCTAAGCCATGAAACCCTCTTACTTCTGTGATATTCCTAGGGAAAGGGCAAGATTGAACTGCAATGATCTTGTCTTGATCAACTGAGATGCCTCTACCAGACACCACATATCCTAGAAAATTGACTTCATCTTTCATAAAGGTGCATTTCTCAAGCTTCCCAAAGAGTTTACTCTCCTTAAATATCTCAAACAAAGCCTCAAGATGCCTCAAATGATCATCCATGCTCTTGCTGTAGATGAGAATATCATCAAAGTATACCACCACAAATATTCCTAGGCAAGGTCTAAGCACTTATGTCATCAATCTCATGAAGGTACTTGGGGCATTTGACAGGCCAAAGGGCATGACAAGCCACTCTTAAAGGCCATGCTTTGTTTTGAAGGCTGTCTTCCACTCATCTCCCTCCCTGATCCTCAATTGATGGTAACCTTGCCTCAAATCAATCTTAGAAAAGAACCTTGAGCCACTCAGCTCATCCAACATGTCATCAAGCCTAGGTATAGGGAACCTATACTTGGCTGTGATGTTGTTGATAGCCCTGCTATCTATGCACATCCTCCAAGTCCCATCCTTCGTAGGAACCAATAAAGCAGGCACAGCACATTGACTTAATGACTCCCTTACAAACCCTTTACTCATCAATTCTCCAACTTGCTTCTGCAGCTCTTGTGTAGCCTTAGGATCACATCTATGGGCTGGTCTATTAGGTAGTACAGACCCTGGCACAAGGTCTATTTGGTGTTCAATTCCTCTCAAAGGGGGTAAGCCATAAGGAAGTTCCTCTGGAAACACTTCCTTGAACTGATCAATGAGGGGCTTAACTTCTGCAGGGATCACCTTAGACTCCTCTTCCTGAACTTCTTTTGATAGCAGCATTAATATAGGTTGTTCTTCACTACACTCTTTGACCATTGCTGACTCAGACAGAAACACAACTCCACTAAAATCCTCAGCCATACTTGGACTCCCACAGCTCTTCTGATGTGGTGGTAAGGGGGCTAATGTCACCTTCCTGCTCCCATGCTTGAAGGAATAGGTGTTGCTTCTTCCTTGGTGTATGGAGCTTTTATCAAACTCCCATGGCCTTCCTAATAACAAGTGACAGGCATCCATTGGAACCACATCACACAATACCTCCTCTTTGTACACACTTCCAATGGAGAATGGGACCATACATTGCTTATCCACCTTAACCTCTGCTCCCTTACTCAGCCATCTCAACTTATAGGGATGAGGGTGCTCTTGAGGGCTCAACTTCAGCTTATCAACCATAGTAACAGAGGCCACATTGGTACAACTACCTCCATCTATAATAAGGTTACAAACCCTCCCTTGTATGGTACATCTGCTTCTGAAAATGAGGGACCTTTGATCCTCCTCCAATGGTATATGTTGTGAATACATTACTCTCCATAGGACCAAGCTGTGGCCTGTGTCAGGGAGTGCCACTATTGCCTCCTGACTAGACTCTTCTTCCTCACTCATCACTTCTTCAACCTCAGGCTCATCCCTTTCATATTCAACTAGACCTTCTTTCTCCCAAGCCTCAACCTCCATTTTAGTTAAGGTCTTCTTAGAAGGGAAATCCTTCCTGAAATGTCCATAGCCTTGACATTGGAAGCACCTAATTATGTTCTCAGTCAAGGAAGTGGTTGGCTTTTGACCCATGATGCCCTTTCCCTTGTCTAAGGTAGGTGGGGGTGCTGTCTTAGGGGTATCCATGGCTCTCAACCCATTGTAAGGTCTGGTTTGAAAAGGCCTCACAGGTTTTGGTGTACTAGGCTTAGTCTTCCCTATCTTTTCAATTCTCAGAGATAAGTTGACAACATCATCAAATGACCACAGAGGTTGCATCCTAACCTTGTTAGCAATGTTCTTATCTAGACCCTCTAAGTACCTAGCAATCCTTTGCTCAGGTTTCTCATTTATAAGATTCAACAGGTTTGTCTCCTTGTTTCAACTTAGACAATTTGATAAACAAATCCTGGGTGTAATCCTTAGCAACAAACTTGTCTAGTAGTTTCTTTTTCAGTTTAGTCCAAGACTTGATGGGTTCTTTCCTTTCCCTAGCCCTTAACCCTTTCATGGTTTCATACCAAAGGGAAGCATACCCTTTCAGTTTAAGGATGGCTACTTTAAAAGACTTAGAATCATTATATCCTTTGTATTCAAAGATCCTTTCTACTTCTCTTAACCATTCTAACAAATCATCAGGATTAAGACTACCAGAAAACTCAGGGATATCTACCTTAAGATGCTTGTCTATGTGCCTGTGGATGGAAGCTCTTCTTCTTGTTGAGTCATCTGAGTCTGGATACTCTTCATCATCAGGTGGCCTTCCTCTGCCTCCTCCTTGGCCTCTTCCACGTCCTCTGCCTCTTCCTCCAGCAAGCAAATGGTTGCCTATTACCTGGTCCAGGGTTCTGGTTAGGGTGGTTACAATCCCAGCCAGATCCTCCATCCTTGCTTCTACTCCTGCCAGTCTCTCTTCACTCATTGGGCTATTTTTGTGTTTTTAAATGTAGTTAGGGAAAATGAACTCTCTAAGACTCTCAACCAAAGCTCTGATAACCAATTTGGAGTGTAAACTACTAAGGTTTACAAGTTTTGATGGATGCTAGACTAGGTTCACTTAAACTGACAACAACTCAAATGGAAATGGAGGCTGTTTCAGAGAGAGTGACTTATATCAACTGAAACTCAAAGGATATGACTTAGAGAAGCTCCCCTACAGCATAGCACAAGAGAAGGGACTCAAAAGACTAGTTTAGAGACAGTTTTCAAGTGTTACAGCAAAGCACAAACACCCTAGACTAGACTCAACAGCAAGCAAGTTAACCACAGCAAGGCACAGATATAACTTGACTCACAAGACAAGGCACTGATCAAACACCTTGAAGATGTATCAGGCTTGTTTCAAACTACAGCTCTTAGCACAAGTTTGATAGATTTGAGGGATTTCTCAAAGTTAATTCATTCATAAAAGTCTCTGAAATAAACATACAAGACCTCCTTATATAGGGAGGCTGATATCTTGTGAGCCATTGGATGTACAGATCATCCAAGGGCCAACTTAGGATTCAAACTACTACTACTGACACTAATTAAGAGCCTCACAATAGGACGAGCTCAACAACTATAAAGAACAGACACAAGACACAAAAACAGACTGAACAAAAAGCAAATAAAGCAGTTTTGGAGTTTTCCTGAAATGGAAATCTGTTGTTCTTGTTGCCTTGTTGCTTTGCCTGGATGTGTTGCTGCTCCTTGGGACTCTCTACTCTTATTAGAACTTAGATAAGACCTGCCTTGGACGAGGACAAGTTGACTTAAGCAAAAGGAAGCCACAATATGACTTGTACCTTCTCTGTTTTAATGGTTTACTGGACTCTAACTTGGGGTGTATGTTTCATGAGTTTTTGGTAGACTTCAAAAGGGTTTGTCCTGGACAAACTTGTAGCTTAGTGGGTTGGTTTGATGGTAGGCCATGGTGGGGGTGGTTGGGATGCCCTGGTGTACCTCCTAGGTGCAGGGTTTGTTGATTGGTCTGCCTGGTCCTGAATTATTTTGTTTCTGTCTTGTGTGGGTAATGTGGGTTGTGTTGGGGCTTGGCATGGGTTGTTGAGCCCTGGACTGTCTTCCTCACTGGTGTAGCTTGGCCTGGCTTGGTCTTGGCTTGTCATAGCTTGTTGTTTGGACCTTGTAACTCGAGCCTCCATCTGAGGGGTCCTTGGGGTCATGCTTGTCTTGTTTGTGGCTTGATCATCAAGGCCCCTTGGGTGAGCTCCTGCTGCAATTTTGTAGGAATGTAAGCATTTAGAGGCTTTTTCCTAACACAATAGCAAGCACCAAAGTCCAACAAGCTAATGGAAGCCAAATGGACCATGGAAGGTTAGAATGGAGAATGACAAGCTAAGCATGAAGATTTGTGAAATGGATTGAAATGCAAATGAGAAACCAAAAATAAAGCCCTATGCAAGGAGTCCAAAACTCAACATAGGATTCTCCTTTGGATGCTCAAGGAATCCCAAAACTATGCAATTAACCGGAGATTTAAGGTGCTTAAAGGCATAGCTTAGGATTTTTAAAGCATTAAATGGAGCAATTAAGCAAATATAGCCGGGTTACTGAAACCCCGATCGGGGTTTCCATTCCCCGATCGGGGTTTGGTCTCTGTCAATATATGCGTTTCAAGTCCCTCTCCCTATATAAAGAGAGGGACCTCGACACTTAGAGCATCTTTTTCATAATCTTTTTTAGCATCTTGTACATCATTCTACACTCTAAAAACACTCTTTTACATAATATCATTAGTCATTAGATTAGATTTAGAATAATTTAGTTTCCATTAGTTGTTACAAATAATTCTTTTAAGTATTTCAATTTATATTACAAGTTCATTTTCAAGTTAATTTGTTCCATTGTGTTCTTCAATTCCAAGTTTCAATTCCTTTGTTGAGGTAATCCTATTTCTTGTATTGTTTTGTTATTTCCTTTGTCATTTCCATTATTAGTTAGTTATCATGTTTACTTTATCATTTGTTATTAGATTAGTTAACATTATGCAATAGTAGTTACTTTGTCTAGGGAATTAGGGAAGTCATGCATAAAAAATATTTGCAATTGTTGAAATGAGATGTTATGATATCAAATATTTTTTTATATCACATGCTTGCATTGTATTGTTAGTCTTTGATTATTGATCACAATCCTTGATTATATTCGTTAATTCTTTCTATAAGTCGAGAGGCACGTAATTGAATTAGACTAAGCATCTGTTATTATATCGACCTAGCCAAAGCAAGAGTTCGTTAGGACCCGATCTATGGTTGACACTAATATCGAGAGGTGAGTGTCTTTAGCCTAAACAATTATCGTTATCATAAGTTTCCTAGTTTGACTTGAGCATTTACATAATTAGCATGTGTGACTCGACCTCCCTAGACTCTTCCTTTATTAATATTGTTGTTTCATAAACCCAACCAAACCAATTGATAACCGATTTTGATAGAATTCACCCCATAACAACTTGTATACCAACTCCCGTCTCCTTGTGTTTGACCCCTACTACTACATTCATTTGTGTCTAGGGTATTTATCTTTGATTAGGTGTGCGATAGCCTATTAGTTTCTCAGCCGGTAGGCAAGCTGGCCGCCGATTCACTGACAGCCACTAAAAGAGGCTTGTTCTCAGCCGCTATGCGTTGAACGACCCGGCCGTCAAATGTTGTGTACTTGCAAGGTGGTGTTATTTGCATGTAGCGTACCGCATGTTATGAGGCTTGAGCTCGTTTTCCGCCTCTTTCGTGAATTGATCTACCGAGAATGTGGGTACTCGGCGTTTTCTTTGTAAGACCGAGTCTTGGGTGCGAAACGTGATCGCATATCGAATCGGAAAATGTGATTCCGAGAATCTGGCCAGGTTTAGATTAGGAGCCTTATCGTTCCTACCAGGAGGAAATTAGTCTACATAGGCGAAATGTAAGCATCGGTATGAGTTCAGGGAAATGTGATCCCGTGGATGCCTTTTAATCATACTTGCCATGTACACGATGCTAGTGCGTTTCATTTACCGTGAGAGATGTCGTCGTGTCGTCGTCTTTTAATGCGTGATTTCATGATATTATTCATGGTCATTGCATGATTGGACACCGTCAATGTCTTGGTTCGTGAATGGATGATAATATGTTGGATTTATTGTGATCATCGCATGACTTGACTTGGTTTGTCTGTCGAGTCTCAATCTTATCAATCTTATACCGCTAACGGTGAGATGCAAACCCTAGTGAGCGTATTCGGTTGCCTAAGAGTGTCTTCCCCGAGTCTTTGTGTGACACCCTCAAATTTGCGGAAAGAAAAAAATTATTTAAATACATAAAAGAAATATGATAATACATACGAAGGTGTCATAAAATAAAAAGGTCATTACAAAACGAAATAATATCATACAAAAGAAATATACAAGACGGGAGACATATCTCCCGTATAAATACGGAAATAAACTAGTGTATAATAATATACAACTATGAACCGAATATAGGTCCAAGGTAAAACTTCACTCGCTAGCTCGTCCATGTCAATGTACCCAAAGTATGCATCACAAACCTGCCAACCGCATTAAATATAAACACGGAAGCCACGGTCAGTGGGGAGTAACTCCGAGTTCTCCCAGCCACGAAATGTCGAGTTTAATAAAACATGAATAACATAAAAGAGATGTATATGGAAAATACAGAACCTTAACATATACGATATGCTTTTCATGTTATGAAACAAATAACTAACATATAACCTTGCATATGAAGGCTAAGCTACTCATGCAAGCTATCATGTGAATCAGTTAACAACCGCTAATCCAAACTCTATCAACCTTAGCTGGCTTGCATCTCACCTTCTAAGATTCATAGAATCATCAAACATGAAAGACCAATACTTCTACAAACAGGCATAAGTTCCTAGTACCGTTAATAGTCGACTTCTGTAACTCGAGTCTATACCACGAGGTAGGAAAACATCCTAGTCCTAGACTGCGCAGACCTAGAGAAATGCGAAGATCCATCGCACCCAAGACTCATGATACAACCCCATGAGTACCCTAAGGAGATCCACCAAAGGGTTGGCTAGTACTTAAGCTGGCTCCATTCCCAAAATGGAAGCAATTAGGCAGCCATGCCCCGACGTGGAGATCCACCAAGCCGGGACACAAAAGCTATCAAGCAGTGAACATATACTCGTTAAAGATAGTAAGGCCTATCAATGTCATGGTCCAAGATACTCATTTAGAATTAGAATGGTCAAGACGCCATATACTCATAATTATCTATGGGTACTTAGTCAACACGACACATATCATACAATAAACAGCACGAGAAAAACGTCCTATCATGGATAATGCATTATAAATCATATTTCAAATATCATATCGCCTCATTCTACTCCCCAAAGCTCATTCATTCATTCATAAATAAAACTTACCTGAAGACAAATTCCCGGACCCGCGTCCCCGAGGGTCATCCAGTCAAACGGGGCTGACTAGATCGTAGTTTGACCAAACCCGTTTGGTCAAACCGGCTAGAAACAGAGTCTTAACCATTGTGACTGAACATAAAATCATCATATTCATTTCATGCTATTTTATTCCAAATTCTAACATGTGAATTATTAAATCTTACGAAAAACCCGCTTGACTTAAAGGATATTAAATTAAACTACAATCTCGTATTATAATTTCTAACATTTGAGAAATAATAATATTATGAAAACTTTTTAATTAAATAATTTACTTATTAAAATTTCCCACTTGCAAAATATTACAAAACACGATAAAATAACAATAAACTCTAAAACCGTCACAAGTCCAAGGAGGACCCACGGACTGTTTTGGGCCGAGAAAGAACCGGGCCTGGACTGGGCCCACGGGCCTGGTTTGGGCCTGTTTTGGGTCGACAATTCTAAAACCGTTTCTTAATATTTTCCCGCATGCTTAACATATTTAAAACCCGTCAAGACAACAACAAAACAATCAAGTATCGACACAAGACCAACGGACCAAATCACGGCCAACCAGACCGGACCTGGACCGGGCCTGAACCGGCCTGGTTTGGGTCGGTTTCCAGCCCCCCAAAACAGCCACCTTACACGGCCCCACCAACAAACAACCCCAAATTATTTCCAACATGTTTTAATTATCAAACAACCATTTTAACAACCAATTAAACCATCATCATACAAAAATCATGATTATTAACAAATCATCCAAATTATCAAGAACACTAAAAACATGTCATAAATCCATACAACATAATAATCATAACCACCTATCATGTTACTACTTAAAAACCGGAAATCATAAACAACAACTAAAATATGTAACATTGATTCGTCGAGTAACTCGGAATCGTTACCTTAGCTAGGATAAAATCAAGTAGCACCAAAAAATAAGAAGTTAAAGAAAAAAAACCTGTTAATAATTCTTCTTCTAATATATACGAGTCACCAAACTCGTCTTCAAAATCTTCCCCTATAAGAAATGACAAGAATAATATTGTTAGTATTAAAACTTGATTTTCCATAATTTAAAGTGTTGAAAACGATTTTGTCGGAATTGAAAATAAACCATACTTGAAGATGGAGAGCGAAGAGGAGATTCTAGAAATATAAGTTAGGACGGATTTGAATAAGAAATGAAGGTTTTGTGATGATTTTGCTCAAGAACGACGAAGAACGATGAAGAACGATGAAGAACGATTAAAGAAAGTATTAATTAGATCTTAAGTTGATTTATTGTAAAATGAAAAAGTAGTTAGTGAGTAATGGGAGATTGGGCCGTGTAATTATAGAGAAAATAATGAGTCGGGTTTTGAAATTGTTGTTACGGGATTGACTCGGGTTTTATAATTATATTAAGGTAATTAATTAGATATTATTAGGTTATATAATAGTTTAATCAAATATCTAGATATTAATTAGATAATATGTTATCGTAATCAAAAGAAAGACAAATATCTAGCTCTAAGAGAGGAAGGAGAACCGTGTGGATCATAGAAGAATCGGGTCTGTTTTTGAGCGATTTGCGTAATTTTCATTGACGGATCGATAAAGTTACAAATATCTTAGATATTCGTATTAGTTTAATCGAAAGAATGAAAATATCTAAAGTGAGTGGAAAAAGATGACATGGGGCGTGTGACTCATGCCAAAGTCGGGTTTCGGGTTTGTTTCGGGATTTAAGTTGACTCGGGAATAATTAAATGACGTTCGGGGTTAAACCGTAAAAGTTATTCTTTAATTCCGAATAAATTCAAAATAATTATATTAAATTATCTTAAATTCAAATAAATCTTAATAAATTAAAATAAATTAAATTTATTATTTTTCAAATATATTTTCGGTCTTTCAAATTACGGGGTGATTCGGAAAAGTCAACGAAAGTCAAAGTCGACTTAAAAGTCAAGAAAAGTCAAAGACGACTCAAAAGTCAAGAAAAGTCAAAGATGACTCAAAAGTCAAGAAAAGTCAAAGACGACTTAAAAGTCAAGAAAAGTCAAAGACGACTTAAAAATGAAGAAAAGTCAAAGACGACTTAAAAACGGGATTCTCATGGAATCTCGCGGAAATTCCAAATACGAACCCGGAAATTCCAAATTCGACTCGAAACAATAAATTCTAAATTAAAACTTAAATCTGCTGAAAAGTATCCGTAAAATATTTTCCCTAGAAAAATAGGGTACTTTTCGGGTTGTTACAGATAATGGATTGTGGATTTTCCCTTGTCGTGAGACCTTGGATGAGGCTAGTTAGATCTTAGATAATTATGTTTGTTGCTTTGATTGTGATTGTTGTAAATAATGTTTATAGAGTTTAGCGATTTAGAATTGTTAAGGTGTAATTGAGATAAGTTTCATTCTCTTGAGGACTACTTTATTAGTAGACTTAGTGATGTCGAATTCTTGTAGATCTTCCTGCCGACTTTATCGTGATCTTCCTATCCCTAAGAGTTCGATTTGTTTCATTTTTGCGTGTTTTGTATATATTTTGTTACCCTGATTTGTGTGTGAGATGCTCGAGTCGCTCTATGTATGTGTAATGTCTTGTTATTTTGATTTTATCTTTGAGAAAACCTTCAAATTTCCATATTGTATTTTCTAATTTAACTTTTCAAAGAAGTTTAAAGAGGGATTTTGTACCCTTTTTTTGGAGAAAATAGATTTTATTCGCTTTTATATTTGGATTTTGCGTTTGGTTGTATGTTTGGACTTGTTATTGGAGACGTCCAGTATCTAGTCCTGCCCTTACTAACGCTTATTTGATTTTCGATTTCAGTATTTCGACATTGATTTGATCTGGATAATTAGAGTTCTCGTTCGCGACGGGCACTCTTGAGATCCGTAAATAAAGTTTCGCACTTATGAAATTCTCCTTAAACCGTTTTCGAGAAGAACCTCGTTTCATAAATGTTTCCCTTTTAAAAGCTTTCTTGTTGATTATGAAAACCGATTATTGTCTTTGATACTTTTGTTTTCTACTCTCAAGTTTCGAGGAAAAAACTTTTTAAAAGGTGGGGTCATTGTAACACCCGCAAATGTACCCTATTTGTATTTTAAAAATATTATACGGATACTTTTTACCATAATTTTAGATTTAGTCTTGCACTGAAAATTATCAAGGAAAAGGACAATTTAAGACAATGTAAGCTAAGGTTAAAGACACTCTATGTTTGTTCTATTTTACTTGACTGAAATGCAATTGAAACTGATAGAACCTGAACCAAAGCACAAAGCCAATGGTTGAGGGTTGAGGCTCAATCCCAGTACACAGCTAAGGACTTAGACTCACTTCCAAGCACACAGCAAAGGAAGGTTTTCTCAAGCACACAGCCTAGAGAAGTTAAACAGAAACAAGGTTTCAGTTTTATGTTTTACTTCAAATATGTCGTTCATTCATTAGGAATAAGCCTTATATAGGCAATGAGAATACATCTTACTCGTTCATTACATCTAGGGCCACAATTGTCTTAGAAAAGAAAACAGAATAACAGCTACATTGTTCAGAAATAAAGCAATAAAGTAGAAAAAGCAGTTCTAATGAGACAATCTGACTTAATTGGTTTGTTTAGGTTGATCTGGTGTAGGAGTGGACTTTCAGGCTTGGTTATTTGAGCTAGACTGGAGTAGAATGAGTGCCAAGGTTCTGCTGAAAGGCCCTCGAGCTGGTTTGTTCAAAATAGGAAAGTCTGATAGTGACATTTGAACTACTGCAAAAAAAGGCTGAATTCTGGACAGTTTGAGTTTGTCCCTAAGCTAACTTCTGTTGTGTGCATTTCCTGGAGAAGAATCCCTGAACAAAGTTGTAGAGGACCCTCCCTAGGACCAAGATTGACCATTGGTTAGGTTTGTTTGGGTGTGGAAGGACCCATGAACCCTGTCCAAGAGGACTGTGACTGACTGGGTGTGACTGAAGGTTGCTTCTGCTGTGTTGGGTTTGTTTTGTTGTTGGCTGGGTGTTGTCTTGGCTGAGGCTTGGGAAGTTGATGGCTAGGCATTGTTCTGGGTGGTGGGGGGGGGGGGGTTGTTCTTGTTGGTATGGAGTGGTGGATACTTGGGCTGAATAGGGCATTGTCATAGCTAGTCATGGTACTGACTGCATTGTTGTTGTCTTGGTTGATGGTGTCTTGTCTGCTTTAAGCTCTTGGCTTGCCTTGATCATGTACTCCTGTTGCAACCTCCCTTTCTTGAAAAGGATTTGCCCTCAAATCTTCATCACCTTCATCATCTAATTCACCATGGTAGGGGCTTAGGTCTCCAACATTGAAGGTACTAAGGACACCATAGCTTCCTGGTAGATCCACCTTGTAAGCATTAGGACCCAGTTTCTCCAATATTTCAAATGGTCCATCAGCTCTGGGCATGAGCTTGTTCCTTCTTTTATCTGGAAATCTCTCCTTTCTTAAATGCAACCATACAAGGTCCTCTGCTTTGAACTCCTTTGCTTTCTTAGGCCCTTTGGATTTAGCCTTGTACAACTCATTGGATTTCTCAATCTGTTTCTTGACTTGCTCATGAATCTGTATCATCTGCTCAGCTCTTTTCTTTGCATCATAGTCTGCTTTGTTTCATTTGACTGGAGACAGGTCTGTAGGCATGAGAGGGTTAGTACCATAAACTGTTTCAAAAGGACTTTTACCTGTGCTAGTGGAGGGAGCTCTGTTGAAAGCAAACTCAGCTTGTGCTAGCCTGAGGTCCCAGTCTTTCAAGGACTTAGAAACAATGCTCCTCAATATCTTCCCCAAGGTTCTGTTAGTAACTTCTGTCTGCCCATTAGTTTGGGGATGGTGTGAAGTGCTGAATAGCAACCTGGTCTTCAACAGCTTCCATAAGGTCCTCTTGAAATGGCTCATGAACTTTGTACCCATGTCTGAGATAATGCATCTAGGTACCCCATGTAACTTAACAACCTCATTGAAGTATAGCTCAGCTACCCCCATTGCATCTTCAGTTTTCTTACAAGCAATAAAGTGTGCCATCTTACTGAACCTGTCTACAACCACCATAATAGAATCCTTCCCCCTCTGTGTTCTTGGTAAGGCTACAATGAAATCCATGCTGAGGCCTTCCCATGGTCTGTTTGGTACTGGGAGTGGTGTATAAGGACCAGCTTGGAAGTGTGATTTTGCCAGCTGACAGGACCTGCATCTCTTAATGGCATCTTGGACATCACTGAGCATCCTGGGCCAGTATAACTGATCCTGCAAGATGTCATATCTCTTCTGCACCCCAAAGTGGCCAGCAAGGCCATTTGAGTGAACTTCCTTTACCAGCAATCCCCTGTAGGGTCCCTTAGGTACACATAGCTTATTCCCATGAAACAGGTAGCCTTCCTGAGCTGTGTACCTGCTCCCTTTCTTAACTTGACCTTCCTGGTGCACCTTCCATTCATCTTTGAAATCTGGGTCTTCCTGATAGAGCTCCTTCATGAACTTAAACCCCAATACCCTTTGTTCCATAAATGTTAGCATCACATATCTTCTTGACAGTGCATCACCTACAATGTTGTTCTTGCCCTCTATATATATGCTGGAGAATGAGAAAGACTGCAGGAACTCCACCCATTTGGCATGTCTGGGGTTGAGTTTATGCTGCCCATTGATGTACTTGAGGGCCTCATGATTAGAATGTAGTACAAATGGCTTAGTTTTCAAGTAGTGTCCCCAATGGTTTAATGCTCTCACAATGGCATAGAACTCCTTGTCATATGTAGAGTAATTCAACTTAGCCCCATTTAACTTCTCACTGAAGTATGCAACAGGCTTCTTCTCTTGTGTAAGCACGACCCCTATGCCAAGGCCACTGGCATCACACTCAACCTCAAAGAGTCTGTTGAAATCTGGCAGAACTAGTATTGGAGATTTGCACAACAGTTCCTTGATCAAGTTGAAGGACTTCTCAGATTTGTCATTCCACTTGAACTCCCCCTTCTTCATACACTCAGTAATAGGGGCCATGATTGAGCTAAACCCCTGTATGAACCATCTGTAGAAGGATGCTAGACCATGAAAACTCCTCACAACAGTCACAGTCTGAGGAAGTGGCCATTTCTTGATTGCCTGAACCTTCTCAGGGTCAACTGCTACTCCTTTCTTTGAAATGATGAACCCAAGGAAATAAACCTCAGGCTGCATAAAAGTGCACTTCTCCAACTTACCATACAATTTGTTCTCCCTTAGAACGTCAAACAATAATCTTAGGTGCTGCAAATGCTCTCCCTTAGTTGAGCTGTAAACAAGAATGTCATCAAAGTAAATCACCACACATTTGCCCAAGTAAGGCCTCAGGACTTCTTTCATCAACCTCATGAAAGTACTAGGGGCATTAGACAACCCAAAGGGCATTACCAACCACTCATAGAGTCCATGTTTTGTTTTGAACGCTTTTTTCCACTCATCTCCTGCTCTTATCCTCACTTGGTGATAGCCCTGCCTTAGATCAATCTTTGTGAATACTTGAGCCCCACTTAGCTCATCCAGAATATCATTAAGCCTAGGTATGGGGAACTTATACTTGATAGTAATGTTGTTGATTGCTCTGTTGTCAATACACATGCGCCAGGTCCCATCCTTCTTGGGTACTAGAAAGGCTGCCACAACACAAGGATTGAGGGATTCCCTGACATACCCCTTGTTTAGCAACTCACCTACTTGAAGCTGGAGTTCTTGTGTGGCCTTAGGGTCACTCCTGTAGGCAGGTTTGTTGGGTAGGACAGCTCCAGGTACTAAGTCAATGTGGTGCTCTATTCCCCTAAGTGGGGGTAGTCCACTAGGGAGCTCAGAAGGAAAGACATCACCATAAGCTTCTAGAATAGACTTGACCTCCTCAGGGATATCACCCATGCTTGATCCAGTCTCCTTGGTAAGTAATATATACACAGATTGTAACTCACTCAGTTCTTGTATCATCTCTGACTCACTTATCAACAAGACTTCCTTGGAAGCCTCACTCATGGGGGGTGGGTTAATCTTTAGAGCAGGGGGTAAAGGTGCTAGAATGATTTTCTTCTTCCCAAACTTAAAAGTGTAGGTGTTGTCCCTTCCATGGTGGGTAGCATTTCTGTCAAACTCCCATGGTCTACCCAGCAAGAGGTGAGAGGCATCCATAGGCAGAACATCACACAAACTCTCATCAACATACCCCTTGCCAATTGAGAAAGGCACAACACACTGCTTATCCACTTTAATCTCAGCTCCTTTGTTCAACCATCTGAGTTTGTAAAGTAGGGGGTGGTCTTTAGTGGGTAGAGCTAGATTGTCTACCAGGGTTTTGGAGGCTACATTAGTGCAGCTTCCACCATCAATGATGAGATTGCAGACTCTACCCTTGATAGTACATCTGGTCCTAAAGATCTGGTGCCTCTGGTCCTCTTCTAAAGGCTGAGGCTGAGCATGCATTACCCTCAATGTCTCCAAACTTAAACCAGCATCAGGCTCTATCAACTCCTCACTAGTCTCTACCTCAGGCTCCTCCATTTCATCATCACAGACCAACACCTCATCCTCTCCCCAATGCACTACTTCTAGGGTGCTAAGAGCTCTTTTAGATGGACACTCTCTAGCAAAATGCCCATAACCTTGACACTGAAAACACTTTTTGGGAGGGATAGTTTTTCTTTGGGCTGAATCAACAGTCTTGCCTTTATCAGAGTTGACAGGAGTCTTAACAGGGATCACAGGTTTTCCTATCCTGACTCCTACAAAGGGTTTAAAGGTAGAGGCTCTAGCTGGTGCCTTAGAGGCACTACACATCCCTTTCCCCAACTTCTCTACCCTTAGAGACAAGTTGACAGCCTCCTCAAAGGAGTATATATTCTGCAGTCTGACCTTACTATCTATCCTCTAATCCAACCCTTCTAAGAACCTTGCTATATTTTGCTCAGGTTTTTCAACAACCTCACATTGCAGTGTGAGTTGTTCAAAGTCCCTTAGATAAGACTCTACAGGTCTTTGGTCTTGTTTCAGGTGGGTGAGCTTAATGAACATGTCCTGAGTGTAGTCTCTAGATACAAACTTAGCTCTCATTTTCTTTTTCAGCTGAGCCATGACTTAACAGGTTCTTTCCCTTCCCTAGCCCTCAAGGTTTTCAAGTTGTCATACCACAGTGAGGCATATCCCTTCCGTTTCATGATAGCAACCTTAAAAGCCTTTCTATCAGTGTATCCTTTAAACTCAAAGACTCTTTCTACAGACCTTAACCAATCTAGGAAATCATCAGGGTTCATGCTACCTAGAAAGTCAGGAATCTCTACCTTTATCTCTTTGTCCTGGTGTCTGAGAAGACTTTGATCTGAGCCATCTGAGTCTGACACTTCCTCTTGCTCTACAGGTTGTCTCCTCCTTCCTCCACCATGTGGGAATGGTGCTCCACTTCCTTGACCTCTGCCTCCCCTTATGTCATTGTTCAGATGACCATCAAGAAGTTCATTAACAGATCTTGTGACTTCCATCACAGTTCTGGCAAGGCGCTGAACTGTGGTTTCAAGACCTGCAATTCTCTCTTCACTCATGGTTGGTTTTTGTGTTTTTGAATGTAGTTAGGAAAATGAACTCACAAACCTAAGCTCTGATAACCAATTGCACTGAAAATTATCTAGGAAAAGGACAATTTAAGACAATATAAGCTAAGGTTAAAGACACTCTATGTTTGTTCTGTTTTACTTTGAAACTGATAGAACCTGAACCAAAGCACAAAGCCTATGGTTGAGGGTTGAGGCTCAATCCCAGCACACAGCTAAGGACTTAGACTCACTTCCAAGCACACAGCAAAGGAAGGTTTTCTCAAGCATACAACCAAGAGAAGTTAAACAGAAACAAGGTTTCAGTTTTATGTTTTACTTCAAATCTGTCTTTCATTCATTAGGGATAAGCCTTATATAGGCAATGAGTGTTGGAGCCAGTGTCCTCCACAGTTAGTGCAATAACATAAATAAATCTCTGTAGGTTTACAGGGTATACTTTGTATTGTAATCAGTTGATTAACGTTTATCGATAACGGTTGGCTTGCTAGATAAGTTTGACGTTATTGTCATACAGATGGCGGTGATCAACTGGTCCCTAAAAGTCACACCTATAGGATGTGTTTGAGAGATGTGATTATTTGAGAAAATAATCATATTGATGCCCTATTATATGACTAAAAGGTTAGTCAGTGTATTTGACTAAAAGGTTAGTCAATGTGATGATGAGACGATTATTTAATAATGATTAAATAAAGTTAGCTGAGACGAATTAACTGTAATTCGTAAATTGAATATAAAATGTTATATTTAATTGTTGTATATAATGTAAGCTAATTAAAGATAAACCGTTATAATTAATTGGCAAATTATAAATATACGGATATTTATAATTAATGATGTATTATAATGTCGGTCCTTGACAATGACGATTATAATATATTACATTATATTGAAAGCTAAAATGACCAAAAACGAAAGTATCCGGATACACTCGGTTTTTAGTCAATGGGTAGTTATTTTTTAGGAGACTAAATCTCCTCATATAAAACCCAAATGTGCCGTGAGAAACATGAGACAAGAGAAAGGAAATTCCAAAAACCTAATTTTCTATTCTCACAGACTACTGCCTCCATCATTTACATAGAGACAAAAGTTAACAGTAACTTTTGACAAAACACAAAACAAAAGGTTAACAGTAACTTTTGAAAACTTCTAGCAACACAAGGGCATTTCTCATACAGTCTTGGGTGCAACGATTAGGAGGATATCTAATTTGATATCTCTGTTCTTTACGCCAATTGCTAGGACCGGAGGTTGATTTCTAAATCTCTATTCCTTTTGTTGTTTTCGTTTATGACTAGCATAATCAAATTATTACTTTTCGTTATAATCCTATAATTATTTGTATTGTGGTAATACCGATTTCCCACAAGTGGTATGAGAGCGTAGGCCACGAAATTGTTTTAATTTGATTTCATAAACCGAAACTGTTTATGCCGCTGTGTGTTTGACTCGATCGAGGACTTTAGTGTCTCGATCGAGCAGATTTTGTGGGTTTTTGGTCGATCGAGTACTTGTGTTTGCTCGATCGAGCAGTTTTCTAAACCTTTTGGTCGATCGAGTACTTGTTTTTGCTCGATCGAGCAGTTTTCTCATTTTTGTTGGTCGATCGAGTGATGTTTATACTCGATCGAGGGTCCCTGTTTGTCGACTAGGAAGAATTAGTCGATCGAGAGACTTTATTGTTTAATTTCTTCTCGATCGAGTACTTTACAGTATCGTATTTCCTTTCGTTTTCGTTTTCATTTAGATTTATTTTGTTATTTTAATCTGTTAAAATAACATATAATAGATTTGTAGATGTTTTAATTTAATAAAGATTAGATTCAAATGAAAATGGAAATGATGTTGAATGAGTTTATCATTTGAAAGGATATTAATTTTTCCCTATTTTGTCGATAAGGACCGTTTTGCTGGAAAAAAAAAAAATTTGCCGAAAAATATTTCTGCTGAAAGAAAATTCTATTTTTCGTGTTCAAGTTTTTGGCCTTTAATTGTACATTATTCGGATTGTGTATAATTAATGTGAAACGGTTCACATATGCTTTATATCTTACATTTTAAAGCAGTTTGAAATGTTTAGGATAGTTCATTTTATCAGTAAAATGAATCGGGATTGTAATTAATGTGGGTAATTACAGAATCACCACATAATTATAATCGATGTTAAAGGGTGGTTTGGATAATAAATGTAACACCCGGAAATGTACCCTATTTTTATAGTGAAAATATTTTACGGAAACTTTTCAGCGAAATTTAGTTTTAACCGTAAATTTAATTTTCCGAGTCGAATTTAGAATTTCCGAGTTCGTATTTGGAATTTCCGCGAGATTCCATGAGAATCCCGTCTTAAGGCGAGTTTTGACTTTTGTTGACTTTTTCCCATAAATATCTCATACTCCCTTAATCTATTTCATTCAACACAAACCAAAACCCTTACTTCTTCCTTAAGCAAATATCAAAAACCCTTGCCTCCAATTTTGATCCATCTTTGAATCACCGTATCTCCTTCGTTTCTTATTGGAATTCACGTAAGTTCGTCTCATTCTTCCCCTCTTACCTTCCTCTATCCGTATTGGTAATAAAATTACCGTCTTTCTCGCTTTTTAAATTATCCGTCTTTCTCAAGGTGAATGATATTCATCTTTTATTATCTAATTGTATGTAGGTGGAGACTAGGAAGGTTTAGAATCGATTAAAGACGCGTAAAGGTAACGGTGAAGGGTTACTCGATATCATTTACGTGTTTTATATGATTTCTATGTTAGAATTCGTATTTATAATATGATTAGTAAGCTTAGGAATTGAGTTATTGTTGATGATTGTTGTTAGTTGATGATTGTTGATGATGATTATTGATTGTTGATAGTTGATAGAAGTTAAATATGCGAATTGAAAATGATTGAACTTGTGTATGTTGTTCTCGGGTAGGATGTAGTCCTGGCCGAAGGACCGGCTGCCGGTTCAGTGGCCGGCTGGGAATTCACTGCACCGACCCTTTTTCGTAGAATGATCATATCTCCTTCGTTACTTGCTTGTTTTGGGCTTGTGACCATTCGTTGGAACCGTAAGAGGATAAGCTATCACCTCGACTTGGAATTTCTGCATTTGCATATCTAGAACTCTAGTTATGACCGTTTGAAGTGGACCCTTGTTTTAGTTAGTTTCCAAACTTGGTTTTTGTGTGTAGTTGTGCTCCGAGCCGGGGTACCGGCCGCCTCCCTCCACACCGGCCTGGAACACGGCTGTGTTTTCTTCTTGAAATTTCTAAAACTCGTAATTTATAATAGTTCGCATGATTCGTTTATCGTATAATTTTACGTAGTGACTTATAATATTCATGTTTTGGATATATGATGTTTCATTCGCTTGTATCACATGTTTTGTGACGGTTTTTGTATGTCCCACTTTGAGTCGGTTTTTACAAATGATACGGTTTGAGCACTATTTTGTCTTGTGCTTTGTACTCTCATTTCCTTGGCTACCTTCCCATTCGTAAGGCTGGAATGTCGGAACGGAGAGGTATCCTATTGCTTCAATGCATGTGTTAGTGGGCATACGACGACGTTGTTGGGAGTTGAACGCTATGCGTTGATCGACCCGGCCGTCAAATGTTGTGTACTTGCGAGGTGGTGTTATTTGCATGTAGCGTACCGCATGTTATTGAAAGTTCATAGACCATAATTAGACTCCTATAATTAGTTACTAAATTACTTCTTAATTTAGTGTTTAATAAAGATCTATGTAACATGCATGCAAATTAAAATGCATAATAAAAAGTAAGAAGAAATTTCCTTACATTGGGAAATTTCGGTTTATATGGGCACAACAAGAAACACCTTTCTTGTTGTTCTTGTGCTAGAAAGAATTAGATGATCCTCCTTGTAATCTTCAAATTAGAAGACCTCCTTTTAGAAGCACCCAAGAGAGAACCCAAACTAATCACTTAGTTTTTGACTAGAAAACACAAGTGAAAAATGAACTAATATTAAATTTTATTACTACTCTAGTAATAGGAAAATATTAGTGTTTGAGAGGTTTTAGAGAGATGAGGATTTGTAGTGAGATAAGCATGCAAATAAGAATGAACAAGCTGGTATGCTAGCTCAGAGGTTACCTTTAAAACATGGTCATGATACACTCAAACCCTAATCAACCATAATATTATGTGAATCAGTTAACAACCGGTAATCCAAACTCTATCAACCTTAGCCGGCTTGCATCTCACCTTCTAAGATTCATAGAATCATCAAACATGAAAGACCAATACGTCTATAAACAGGCATAAGTTCCTAGGACGGCCAATAGTCGACTGTAACTCGAGTCTATACCACGAGGTAGGATATACTTATATATTTTAGCTCAGCGGTTACCTTTAAAACATGGCCAAAATACAAAGCACACATCTAGGCTCAGCGGTTACCTCTAAAACATGGCCCAGATCCAAAGCACATATCTTAGCTCAGAGGTTACCTTTTAAAAAACATTGGCAAAGATACCATCTACCCGAAACTAGACTGCGCAGACCTAGAGAAATGCGAAGATCACCATCCGCACCAAGACTCATCACATGAGTACCCCTTAGGAAATCCACCAAAAGGGATGGTAGTACTTAAGCTGGCTCCATTCCCAAAGTGCAAGCAATTAGGCAGCATCCCCGAACTTGGGAGATCCACCAAGAAGGAAACACAAAAGCTATCAAGCGGTAAACTCCATATGCTCGTTAAAGATAGTACGGCATATCAATGTCATGGTCCAAGATACTCATTTAGAATTAGAATGGTCAAGACGCCATATACTCATAATTCTCTATGGGTACTTAGTCAACACGACATATCTCATACAATCAAACCGTCACGGGAAAAACTTCCTATCATGTGACTAATTGCATATAAATCATATTCAAATATCATATCGCCTCATATCTACTAAGGCTCATTCATTCATTAAATAAAACCTTACCTGAAGACAAATCCCCGACCCGAGTCCCGCGACGGGTCATCAGTCAAAACGGGGCTGACTAGATCGTAGTTTGACCAAACCCGTTTGGTCAAACCGGCTAGAAACAGAGTCTTAGCCATCGAGGCTTGAACATAAGAATATCACATTCATTTCATGCTATTTCATTCAATTTCTAACATGTGAATTATTAATTCATACGAAAACCCGCTTGACTTACATGATATCAAATTAAACTAAAATCTCGTATTATAATTTCTAACATGTGAGAAATAATAATATAATGAAAAGCTTTTAATTAAATAATTTACTTATTAAAATTTCCCACTTGCTAAATATTACAAAACACGATAAAATAACAATACTCTAAAACCGTCACGAGTCCAAGGGGACCCACGGTTCATTTTGGACCGGTTTTGGTCATCTTTTCTAAAAACCGTTTCTTAATATTTCCCGCATGCTTAACATATTTAAAACCCGTCAAAACAACAACAAAACAATCAAGTATCGACAAAAACCCAAAGGACCAACCATGGACCAATCCAGACCGGGTCTGAACCGGCCTGGACCGGCCTGAACTGGGCTGAACCGCCTGGTTTGGGTCGGTTTTCCAGCCCCCTAAACAGCCACCATACACGGCCCCAACAACAACCAACACCAAATTATTTCCAACATGTTTTAATTAACAAACAACCATTTTTAACAATCAATTTAACTATCATTCATACAAAAATCATGGTTATAAATAAATCATCCAAATATGTCAAGAACACTAAACATGTTAAAAATTCCATACAACATAATAATCATAACTTCTTATCATGTTACTACTAAAACCATAAATAACCATAACATGAACAAAAACAAAAGATGAACCAAAAACAAAAGATATGTAACATTAAATTCGTCGAGTAACTCGGAATCGTTACCTTAGCTAGCACAAAAATCAAGTAGCACCAAAAATAAGGACTAAGAAATAAGAAACCCGTCTACTAGTCTTCTCCTAAAATATACGAGTCACCAAACTCGTCTTCAAAATCTTCCCCTATAAGAAATGACAAGAATAACATTATTAGAATTAAAACTTGATTTTCCATAATTAAAGTGTTGAAAACGATTTTGTCGGAATTGGAAATAAAACGTACGTGGAGATGAAGAGCGAAGAGGAGACTCTAGAAATATAAGTTAGGACGGATTTGAACAAGTAACGAAGGTTTTGTGACGATTTTGCTCAAGAACGATGAAGAACGATGAAGAACACCAAGAACGATTTTGATTATATTAAAGAAGGTATTAATTAGATATTAAGTTGATTTATTGTAAAATGAAAAGATAAGTAGTGAATAAGAGTGGGGTGAGTGCCGTGTAGATATAGGGGAATTATGGAGTCGGGTTTTGAAATTGTTGTTACGGGATTGACTCGGGTTTTATAATTATATTATGGTAATTGTTTAGATATAATTATATATTAAGTTAATTAAACCAAATATCTAGATATTATGTTATTGTAATGAAAAGAAAGAAAATATCTAGTCCTATGAGAGGGTGAGGGAATAGGCGTGTGAAATGGTAGGAAAACGGGTCTGTTTTAAGCGATCTGTTTTAAGTTGACAGATCGATAAAGTTACAAATATCTTAGATATTATTATTAGTTTAATCAAAAGATCAAAAGATCTAAAGTGAGTGAAAAAAGATGACATGGGGCGTGTGACTCATGCCAAAGTCGGGTTTCGGGTTTTGTTTCGGGATTTAAGATGACTCGGGAATAGTTAAATGACGTTCGGGATTAAACCGTAAAAGTTATTCTTTAATTCCGAATAAATTCAAAATAATTATATTAAATTATCTTAAATTCAAATAAATCTTAATAAATTAAAATAAATTAAATTTATTATTTTTCAAATATATTTTCGGTCTTTCAAATTACGGGGTGAGTCGGAAAAGTCAACGAAAGTCAAAGTCGACTTAAAAGTCAAGAAAAGTCAATGATGACTTAAAAGTCAAGAAAAGTCAAAGACGAATAAAAAGTCAAGAAAAGTCAAAGATGACTTAAAAGTCAAGAAAGTCAAAGACGACTTAAAAGTCAAGAAAAGTCAAAGATGACTTAAAACGGGATTCTCATGGAATCTTGCGGAAATTCCAAATACGAACCCGGAAATTCCAAATACGACTCGAAGCAATAAATTCTATTTTAAAACTTAAGTTTGCTGAAAAGTATCCGTAAGATATTTTACTAGAAAAATTGGGTACTTTTCGGGTTGTTACACTTGGTCGTGGCAGGGTCTTCTATCTTGTTCGAATGAGTCGATTCTTTAGACTGCCGACCATTTATCTGAGTTGGTGCAGTTTCCGATTGACTTTGGTTTTTGTCCTAGGTCGTGCCGTGAAAGGAGGAGGATGGACACCTTCTGCGTCATGGTGATCTGCATTATACAGAGTAGATGGGTCAACAAGAATTGTCCACCCACGTTGGGTATAAAACATCTTTAGGCCACTCGAGGAGTAGTTACTGGAAATGCGTGGCCACGCTCAGAATAGATCTATGGTAGATTTTGCGGTCAGACAGTTACTGTCCATATCTAGAAAACCACTCTAGATATAATTAATCGCAAGTGCGACCTGAAAGACACCTTGCGTTGAGTGGGAGATGTGAAAAGAAACAAGGGAATTGGTGACGCTCACTTGTGTCAGACATGTTTGAGATTGTTGGATTATGTGTCCTCCACAATAGTGCGCCACATAATAAATCTCATTAAGGAATATATTCGGGATATTTATTGACTATTTATATGATTAGTCTGTTGATTAACGTAAATCAATAACGGTTGGCTGACTAAAGTTTGACGTTATTGTCGTACGATGTTGGTGATCAATTGATCCGTTTCGGTCACATCTATAGGATGAAACCCAAATAGTAGAACTAATTATTTGTATATGATACAGTTAATTAGCACATTACATATATTTGATATGTACGTTTAGTTATGAGAGTTAATTTATAGAAATTGAGTTTGGAACTCAAATTCAATTAAGTTTATTATTCAATTATACGATAATTGAATAATAAATTTATATCTTATTTTAATATGATTAAATAAGATCTAGTTTAGTAAATAATCGTTAATTTACTAAATTAGTTGAGGTTTTATATATATTTTGAGGTTGGGGTAATTAGTTAATTATATTTACAAGGAGATGTAAAATAAATTAACTAAGCATTGTGAGACCCATTATATATTGATATAATGGTAAAATATCACTTAAAAGTTAAGTACATATTGTTAATTAATTTGTGTCATATAATTGTTATATGATCAAATTAACACTTAATTATACAAGATAATTATACATAAATAAGTATTTGTGGGACAAATATCAAAAATCAAAATGTTTAATAATGGACACAAGTGGACTGGTTTTATGCTAGAAGAGAACAATTGTGATTATTCTCTACTAATCCTACACTCCACAATGTGATGATGACATGTTATGATACCATGATCATTACCATTATTCGTACACTATACCACTATGCATGGGAATAAAGAAATGAGCAAAATAAGGAGCCACATGGGCTTAGTGTGGCCGACCATTGTGCCATAAAAATGAACAATTATTGTTCATTTTTGTACTACTTCATTTTTATACTTATTTTGCTTACTTCTCTCTAAAATCTCCCACATCTCTCTAAAACGAATCTATACACTAATATTCTCTACATATTACTAGAGTAGTAATATACTAATATTAGTAGTATTATATCTTTACTTATTATCTAGTTAATAATAAGTTTAGATTATTTTGGGTACCATCTAGGGTGCGCAACTTGGTAGAGATCTTCTAATTTGAAGATTGGGTTTTGGAGTTTGTCCTAGGCTTGGTACAAATTCATCTAAGACAATAATTTGTTATTGTTGTTATTTTCATTATCAATGTAAGGAAATTTCTACTTCTCTTTATCATTCCTTTATATTTGCATGCATGTAACATAGATCTTTTAATCACTAAATTAACTTATAATTTGGTAAACTAATTAGAGGCGTCTAATTAGGGTCTATGGACTTTAAAAAACCCCAACTATAATAAAACTTTATAATGTACTAATGGGTGTCCCTCCATGCCAGGACTATTTTAGATTACCATTTAAATTGTGTTGACTTGTTTAATTCATACATTTATCATGTATAATTCATTTTTACATGAGAATGCTTAAGAATATAATTAATATAAAACTTACCAACCAAATTATGAGACATGTTAACTACTTTTGTTGCTACTACTCTTACTTAATTTTTCTTAAGGTTAAATGTTATTATTGTTACTTTCGCTATTTTGTCTGTTAAATGATATGTATTCCTAATAGACATTCTTTTTCATTTCAAGCTTCACTAGTCCCCAACGGAGTTGCCAAATTAACGATGAGAAAATTCGATCCACGCAATGCCTTTTATTTCAAAAGAACATTTTTTATTTAGCTTTTTGAAAAGAGTTGCCACTAAATTTTTAAATGAAATTTAGAAACCAATTTTAGGGTTTTTATTTTCAAGAAAATACATCCTATTTTATTCATCCCAAATTGGGGAACAAAAGAGGAAAAATCTTACAAAAGAGTGTCCAATAATCTCCTATTACAACCCAGCCACCGACTCATTATTTCATATCAAGATAACTAAGCTCATCAAAACCCTTAATACGAACAAAATACTTTATTTGAAAAAGAATATTATCCGCCTCTTTCTCTAAACTAGCAAAAATCCTAGAGTTGCGTTCCCGCCAAATTACATTACTAGCATAGTATCCTGATTTCCAGTGCCTCCTCCTACCACGAGCAGAAAGCCAGCATGCTTCCTGCCAGAGAGTATTTGTTCTTCCATAAAAGCAAGGCCATGCTTGAATAGCTCTCCAATTCCAGTTTGTATATTGACATTTAAAGAAGAGGTGAGAATGAGTTTCAGCAGCCTTTTTACATAAACAACAACGTTTAACCAGTTGAAAGCCTCTCGCTAAAAGCTTGTCCACAGCAGATAGCTTTCTTTGCATTGCTAAGGAACTAATGAAGCTAAGTCTTGGCACAACTGAGCCACTCCAGACCACTCTAGCCCACTATCTAGTTTGGTATTTAGGTATGATAATGTCATACATTATAGCCGTAGTAAACTTCCCACCTAAAACACAACCATGCAGAATTTTTTTTTGCAGAAGGAATATCCCCAGCTAACTCCACCAGAGCTGTCTTCACATGAAGAATTGATCTCCAGCTATCAGAGTGATAAGGAGCATCTGAAGTTCCCTAACTGGAGGAACCCTTAAGGTTTTAGGCTGAGTTCCAATCCATCCACAGTGAGTGTCCTTGAACATCCATCTTTCACAGCCACTTGCATAGCACAACTTTGTTCCATGAAAGGAGGTCCTTAATACCAAACCCTCCCTCTTTCTTAGGACTACAGCAAGTCTTCCAACTCTTCATGATCATCCTCGACTTATCAACACTATTCCAAAGGAAATCCTTTCAATACTTACCAATCTTCTTCAGAATGTCTTTAAGGAGAAGAATTGTAGAGCACCAGAAATTATCAAGCCCAAAGACTATTGAATTCAGTAGTAGCACCCTTCCTGCATAAGACAACATTTTAGTGCTTCAGTGAGATATGGAATTCTGGATTTTGCAAATCAAATCATTAAACAGCTGAATCTTCAGCCTACTAGAGTGGAGAGGCATTCCCAAGTATTTGAAACGAAAATATGCCTCGGTAAACCCTGTTGCTTCCTGAATTTTCTTCTTGATACTAGCATGAACTCCACCATAATAGACATTAGTCTTCTTAGGGTTGGCATATAGACCAGACAGCAGACAAAATCATCCAGGACAGAGGCTGCAGCTACCATAGAGGGAGTTTCACCTCGAAGAAAAGTCATAAAATCATCAGCAAACACAAGGTGATTAAGATTGAACCTAAAACACTTGGGATGATAAGAAACTTGATATCCATGATGCATTACCCTCAAGTATCTAGACAATATTTCCATAGCCAACACAAAGAGGTATGGGGACAAGGGGTCACCCTGTCTTAAACCTCTCTCGTACTTAAAGAAACCATGATTAGTACCATTAAGTCTGACTGTGAACCAGGTACTACTGATACAACCCATTATACATTTAATGTACTGCTTTGGAAAATTAAAGCTAAGAAGCATGTCTTTAATAAATTCCCATTGTAGAGAATCAAACGCTTTAGTAATATCAACTCTCACCAGGCATATAGGAGAAAAATATTTTCTAGCATAGCCCTTAACAAGTTCTTGAGTAAGCATTATATTCTCAAAGATATCTCGACCATGAACAAAAGCCCCATGTTCTCTGCCAATTAAAGAAGGAAGATAAACTTTAAGCCTATTAGCCACTACTTTGCTTATGGTCTAATAGAAAATAGAACAACAAGAAATGGGTCTAAAGTCCCTAACAGAATTCAGCAAAGGCTTCTTTGGAATCAAAGACAGAATAGTAATGTTGGCCTTCTTAGCCATAATACCCCTCCTAAAGAAAGACTGCACAACAGCACAAAAATCATCTTTTATAACAAGCCAAGATGATTTATAAAATCCAGAAGAAAATTCATCCTGCCCTGGACTTTTATTATTCCCCATAGCAAAAAGAGCATCTTTAATTTCCTTTTGCAAGATAGGAAGACACAGAGCATCCTTATCAGAAGGAGATAAGAATGCTCCTTGAGAAATAAAACCCTTATCCAGCATAGTAGTATTGTGCCTTTCCCCCAAGAGATGCCTATAGTAATCAACAAAAGGTTCATTGATCGCTCCAACTCCTACTACATTATTACAATGCCCGTCAATAATTTGCCCCACTATACTTTGTTGCCTTCTTTTAGCAATTTGGGCAAAGAAATACTTAGTAGGATAATCAGTAGCTTTAATATTGTGGTCCTTAGCTCTCCGCTTCAACATGCTTAGTTCACCTCGCTTTAACTTAGTATAGGTATCAATAAGCTGAGCCTCTTCCTCAAGTAACTGGGGATTGAGCAAGTCTTCCTGAATAGCATTTTGAAAATCTATGAGTTGGACTCCAATCTCCTCAACTCTTTGAGTAAGACCAGAATAGTGGTGTTTATGAAGAGAAGTCAAGCCCTCTCTCACATATTTCAGTTTAGTAAACATCTTGTGAACAGGGGAACCAGTACATTGCCTGCTCCAACCCCTAGCTACTATAGTAGTATACTCAGGATCATTAATCCAACAGTTTAAAAAATGGAAATTCTTCCTATAGTGAATCTCCTCACAGGCATGAACTAGAAGAGGAGAATGATCAGAGACCCGTGGTGGAAGAACACTAACAAAAGAATCAGGGAAGGTTAAGAGCCAATCAGTATTAATCAAAGCCCTATCAAGCTTTGACCAGACCCTGGTGCCATCCCTGTGCTTATTAGTCCAAGTAAACTCAGCTCCAACTCCACCCAAGTCCTCCAATGAGGTGTTAAGAATGCACTTTTTGAAAGCGAGCATATCATTGATATTAGGCATGTTTGGCCCAACCTTCTCACCAGTATGCCTTACTAAGTTAAAATATCCTAGAACAATCCAATTAGATATAGAATGACAGAGGTGATTTAAATTCTCCCAAAGATCAAGTCTTAGCCCAGCATCATTAGCTCCATAAACAAAGGTAACCTGAAAATTCCTAGTAGTGGCCCTGTACACAACATCACTGTGAATATATTACTCATGAACCTAAGTTGAGATTATATTCAAAGTACTAGGATTCTAGATAACCCAAATGCGACCATTATAATGACAAGAGTAATTGTCAACCACATCAAAATTAATAAGAATGCTTCCCTTAATGTTATTTGCTTTATCCATCTTGACATGAGTCTCCAAAAGTCCCATAATATCAATCTTATTATTCATCGAGAAGTGCCTCACTTCCTGATGTTTCAGGGGGTCATTAAACCCTCTGATATTCCAAGAAGAAATCTTCATTGTTCTATGTCAGGAGGTTCTCCACCCCCTTTATCAATAGGAATATCCATAGCCTACAGGAGCACTTCCAAACCTTGAATACTGTCACTTATAATACCAAAAGAGTTACAAGTAGATATCTGATTCTTATTAGTGACCAGTATACGTCGAGGTCTGATACTACACTTAACCCATTGCTTACCTCCCCTTCCTCTTCTGGATAGACCTAGCTTTTGGCATCCTGAGTTATCCTTCTGACTGGTAGGAGATACTAAGTGAGTTTTCTGTTGTGAGGAGCAGCCTAGCTCCACGCATTCTAAGCTTCCCCCAACCAACAGAGAACTACATTTCTCTGGCATACTAGTAGAATTCAAACCAAGCTCAGAGCATCCATAGCCTTCCTGAAGAATAACTGGGACCATAGGTGAAACCTTAGGAGTATGCTTCATGATTTTCCCCTTATTCAGCTTACAATATTTCTTAGTATGACTCAACTTACCACATCCCTTACAATAATAAGGAATCCATTCATAAATTGTTCTCTAACAGCTTTGACCCTGGTAAGGCGCATTAAGGACGACCTCCGTAGGAAGTTCAGAAGCAACATCTGCCTCCACTAAAACACGAGCAAAGGACATCTTAGCCTTACAAGTAGTTGGGATATCAGCAAAAAGTGGCATCCCCACCTTACTACCCTGTTTACTAAGAACCGTTTCAGACCACAAAAATGGGTCAAGGTCTGAAAAAAGTATCAAAATAGGTACTTTAGAGACCTTATCCATGTCCACATAAAAAGTAGGAGTCCATTTTGTAAGCAAGAGAGTATTAGATCCTATGCTCCAAGGCCCTCATTTCATAACCTCGTTAAGTTCCTCCTCAGACTGAAAGCTTTTTGAAAGCTGTACAATCCTTTTTTATAATATTGCTCTTCTGGTTTAACTGTCAGCCAGTTCTTTTTAACAAAAGCCTCCACCTGCTGCAGCTTTAAACGTGCCCCCAGAACACTTACCATTAAGGTGTGTTTCCAGTAAACAAGTTCATTCTGCACCTCCTCCACATTGATTTCAGTTATATCCGCCTGAGAAGCCTCTTCACAGTAGAAAAGATTCATTCCCTCCTGCGATTTAGCCACCTTACTCCAAGATTTAGTAACAGGGACAACTGAAGATACAATATCAGCACTAACACCCCCAACTGCACAAAATTTCCCCACTCAAACTAATAGAATCAGAAAGAACGGAAGACGTATCCACAACCAAAGAAGTCATTCCCCCATTCAAGCTTCTAAATCCAGAACGTGTCAAGATGGTATTTGCCGGAGTTCTATCAACCACATTATTTATTAGATTATTTAACAAAAAATGAGATCGATTGTTACCCGATTGATTATGATATCTTCCTCTATAGCAGCATCCCATTGATTTTTCCGCGGTCTCCCTCGCTTTCTAGCCATGAGAACATGCAATTTAGGTTGCTTGAGGAGAACGCTTTCTCTCTCTAAACATGGCTTTTAACTATTTGTCCTTTTAGAGATTTAAGTTCATGTGAGATTACGTGTTGGGAAGTTGATTTAATTTCATGAAAGACACCCAACCACGCCCGTTACAATAACGGTCTCTACTAAGCAAAATGATGACTATTTGGTGACGTATCACATGTGAATACAACCATACAATTTAAACCTTAACACGTGAAATTCATTCTATGTCGATTTAATGTATTTATTAATTCGTCGGAGTGAATTTCGCATGTGAAGGTTCATTTAAAATAAGTAGCATAAAAAAACAAAGAGGGATGGATAAGAGATGAACTTACTCTTAGCATAAGATAGATTAACAAACGTTAATTAGTGGCTAGTTTACAAGATCAATTTAACATGCGATTCAAAGCTAACTATTTCATAATTAAAATCAAATCGACTAACTAACATGCCAATGGCATAGACACAATTAAAACATGATATTCTACGTTATTTATTATACAACACAAATATATATATATAAAAAAACGACACATTAGAAGGACATATCTAAAGTTAGACAAATTATATGAGGTTATTAAAAAATTAAACTACAATTAAATTAAATAAAAAAGAGGGAAATAAATAGACTAAAATAAATCAAGTACAACCTATTTTTTAAGTTGGACTCAATCTAATTAAATTATTTACCAATCCATATTTATTATTTAAAAAGGATTAATAAACAATTTTAAAAGGAAAAAGAAAAGAAAACAAAGCTGTACAGACCGTGCACTGAACGGATCAGATATTGAGTTTGACCAAAACAAACCCGTGACTGCACGGGTTTTATTATTTGTGTTTTTTTTAATTACCAAATCTAATTTTAATGCTTAAAATAAATATTTAAAAAATAAAAATAAATTACAATAAATTCTGAACTATAAAAATTGAATAAAATAATTTTTCCAAAATTAAAATTAATTATTTACAAATTATACTAACTATGTAACACCCGAAAATGTACCCTATTTTTATAGTGAAAATATTTTACGGAAACTTTTCAGCGAAATTTAGTTTTAACCGTAAATTTAATTTTCCGAGTCGAATTTAGAATTTCCGAGTTCGTATTTGGAATTTCCGCGAGATTCCATGAAAATCCCGTCTTAAGGCGAGTTTTGACTTTTGTTGACTTTTTCCCATAAATATCTCATACTCCCTTAATCTATTTCATTCAACACAAACCAAAATCCTTACTTCTTCCTTAAGCAAATATCAAAAACCCTTGCCTCCAATTTTGATCCATCTTTGAATCACCGTATCTCCTTCGTTTCTTATTGGAATTCACGTAAGTTCGTCTCATTCTTCCCCTCTTACCTTCCTCTATCCGTATTGGTAATAAAATTACCGTCTTTCTCGCTTTTTAAATTATCCGTCGTTCTCAAGGTGAAATATATTCATCTTTTATTACCTAATTGTAGGTGGAGACTACTAGGAAGGCTTAGTAATCGATTAAAGACGCGTAAAGGTAACGGTGAAGGGTTACTCGATATCAGTTACGTGTTTTATATGATTTCTATGTTAGAATTCGTATTTATAATATGATTAGTAAGCTTAGGAATTGAGTTATTGATGATGATTGTTGTTAGTTGATGATTGTTGATGATGATTATTGAGTGTTGATAGTTGATAGAAGTTAAATATGAGAATTGAAAATGATTGAACTTGTGTATGTTGTTCTCGGGTAGAATGTAGTCCTGGCCGAAGGACCGGCTGCCGGTTCAGTAGCCGGCTGGGAATTCACTACACCGACCCTTTTTCGTAGAATGATCATATCTCCTTCGTTACTTTCGTTACTTGCTTGTTTTGGGCTTGTGACCATTCGTTGGAACCGTAAGAGGATACGCTATCACCTCGAATTTCGACACGTTCTGCCTTTGATATATAGAAACTATAGTTAGACCGTTTGAAAAGTGGACCCTTGTTTAGTTAGTTTCCCAACTTGGTTTTGGTGTATTGTGCTCCGAGCAGGGGACGCCGCCGTCTCCACAGCCGGCTGGGAACACGCTGTGTTTTCTTCTTGAAATTCTAAAAAACAGTAATTTTATATAATATTGCGCATGATTCATTTTTTTTTTTTCTTTTTTTTTTTTTTTATCGTATAAATTTACGTAGTGACTTATAATATTAATGTTTTGGATATATGATATTTCATTCGCTTGTATCACATGTTTTGTGACGGTTTTTGGTATGTCCCCCTTTGAGTCGGTTTTTACAAATGATACGGGTTGAGCACTATTTTGTCTTGTGCTTTGTACTCTCATTTCTTTGGCTACCTTCCCGTTCGTAAGGCTGGAATGTCGGAACGGAGAGGTATCCTATTGCTTCAATGCATGTGTTAGTGGGCATACGACGACGTTGTTGGGAGTTGAACGCTATGCGTTGATCGACCCGGCCGTCAAATGTTGTGTACTTGCGAGGTGGTGTTATTTGCATGTAGCGTACCGCATGTTATTGAAAGTTCATAGACCATAATTAGACTCCTATAATTAGTTACTAAATTACTTCTTAATTTAGTGTTTAATAAAGATCTATGTAACATGCATGCAAATTAAAATGCATAATAAAAAGTAAGAAGAAATTTCCTTACATTGGGAAATTTCGGTTTATATGGGCACAACAAGAAACACCTTTCTTGTTGTTCTTGTGCTAGAAAGAATTAGATGATCCTCCTTGTAATCTTCAAATTAGAAGACCTCCTTTTAGAAGCACCCAAGAGAGAACCCAAACTAATCACTTAGTTTTTGACTAGAAAACACAAGTGAAAAATGAACTAATATTAGATTTTATTACTACTCTAGTAATAGGAAAATATTAGTGTTTGAGAGGTTTTAGAGAGATGAGGATTTGTAGTGAGATAAGCATGCAAATAAGAATGAACAAGCAAACACAAAATGAACAACAAAGTTGTCCTTTTAAGGACACTATCGTCCGGCCATCATGGCCTATGTGGCCTCTTATTTTTGCTTAAAATAATCCCATGCAAATTGGTTGAGTGTAGATGTGAGTAAGCTTATGATCATGTGTCATAAACATGACATGATAACAAGATGTAGTGTAACACAAGAAACAACAATCATCATGTTATACACTACCATAATTTCGGCACCCACTAGTGTCATGTGGTCCATTTTGATTTTTTGATATTTGTCCCACAAATACTTATAATCATATGTTTAATTATCTTGTATAATTAAGGATTAATTTGATCATATAACAATTTTATGACTCAAATTAATAAATAATATACACTTAACTTTTAAGTGATAGTTTATCATTATATCAATATATAATGGGTCCCACAATGCCTAGTTAGTTTATTTTACAACTCCTTGTAAATATAATTAACTAATCACCTCTACCTCAAAGTATATGCATAACCTCAAATAATTTAATGAATTAACTATTAATCATTAAATTAAATCTTATTTAATCGTATTAAAATAAGACGTAAAATTTATTCAGTCAATTATCGTATAATTGACTAATAAACTTATCAGGAATGAGTTCGTAACTCAATTTCCAATAATTAACTCTCGTAACTAAACATATATCAAATATATATGTAAAGTACTAATTAATATGTATCGTATACAAATAATTAGATTTCTGTTTGGCTCTCATCCTATAGGTGTGACCGAAAGGGGTCAGTTGATTACCGCCGTCATACGACAATAACGTCTAACTCTAGTCAGCTGACCGTTATCGATTTACGTTAATCAACTGACGTGGAGTATCAAAATACTAGTCATCCCACTAATATTCCAAAATGAGATTAATAATATAAATGCACTATTGTGGAGGACACTTGCTCCAACAATCTCTCACTTGTCCGATACAAGTTGTGCATGTAGCCACACTATTGCGGAGGACTCCTACTCCCACAAAATCTCCCACTTGTCTCGACAAGTTGTGTGCTACCAATTCTCTTGTCACTTTATCGTCACATCCTCCCACTCATCGCAAGGTGTCTTTCAGGTCGCACTTGCGATTGGAAAAATAAATTGAGTGGTTTTCTCGATCTGGAGAGTAACTGTCTGACCGGAAAATCTGCCATAGATCTCTTCCGAGCGTGGCCACGCATTTCCAGTCACTACTCCTTGAGTGGCCCGAAGATGTTAATACCCAACGTGGGTGGACAATTCCTGTTGACCCAACTTACACTGTATAATGCAAATCACCATGACCCAGTAGATGCCCATCGGCCTCCTTTCACGGCGCGACCTAGGACAAAAACCAAAGTCAATCGGAAAATACACCGACTCAGGTAAATGGTCGCCAGTCTAAAGAATCGACTCATAGGAATATAATAGAAATCCCCGCCACGACCAGGCTTAAACAATTTTGATAAGGGACTCTATCATGGTCACTGTCCGACAGAGTGTCTCTACAGTCTGTCTATGTAAACGATCAGTCATCTCCATGACTCCATGGTGCCGAACCAACCATCGATCGACTTACAATCTAGTCATTGCGAGACGTCACCTTATGCAAATGACTAGGGACAATTACTAAGTTCATCATGTTCACTTGAATTGGGTTCAACCTTTCTTATAACCAATTCGGATAAAACAAAGTAATAAAATTTAGTCAATACTAAATAAAAGAGTTCATATAAAACTCGAACAACGAATGCAATTATCATATATGTAAACATTGATACAACTTTCAATTATTACATATCACATAATCTAGAGGAATTCAGGAACTCGTCTTAATCCCATCGAGACGACATGACTGTCATGTTTAGCCTTTGTAAGAGGCTTGGTTAGAGGATCAGCGCTGTTATCGTCTGTCCCAACCTTACATACATCTATTTCCTTCCTCTCCACGTAATCTCTAATTACATGGTATTTCCTAAGTACATGTCTAGACTTGTTACTAGACTTGGGCTCCTTTGCTTGAAAGATAGCCTCACTGTTATCACAATACATCGTGATGGGATCTGTGGCAGTAGGGACTACTCCTAGTCCTTCCAAGAACTGCCGAATCCACACAGCTTCCTTTGCAGCCTCTGATGCCGCGAGGTACTCAGCTTCTGTTGTAGAATCCTCAGTCACGCTTTGCTTGAAGCTCTTCCAGCAAACGGCTCCTCCATTCAACATAAAGACATAGCCGGATTGGGATTTTAAATCATCCCTATCAGTTTGGAAACTAGCGTACGTGTAACCCTTTACACGTAACTCAGTCTCTCCTCCAAACACCAAGAACGAATCTTTAGTCCTTCGTAAGTACTTAAGGATGTTCTTTACGGCTATCCAGGGACTCTCACCTGGATTGGCTTGATAACGACTCGTCATGCTCAAAGCATAGGCGACGTCAGGGCGAGTGCACATCATAGCATACATGATTGACCCAACTGCTGAAGCATAAGGGATCAACTGCATGCGTTCAATCTCCTCGGTGACAGTAGGACTCTGGGATTTACTCAGAGTGATACCATGACCTATTGGAAGAAAGCCTCTCTTAGAGTCTTTCATTTTGAACCGATCAAGAATCTTATCTATATAAGCTTCTTGACTTAATGCTAGTATCCTCTTGGATCTATCTCTATAGATCCGGATACCCAAAATGCGGTGTGCCTCTCCCAAATCCTTCATCTGGAAATGTTTCCCAAGCCACTCCTTGGTAGAAGTAAGCATTGGTATGTCATTTCCAATGAGAAGTATGTCATCCACATACAAGATAAGGAAAGTAACTTTGCTCCCACTAAACTTCATGTATAAACATGGTTCCTCGACACTTCGAGTGAATCCATTTTGTTTCATTACATGATCGAAGCGATGATTCCAACTCCTTGATGCTTGCTTAAGACCATAAATGGATCTCTTAAGTTTGCATACCTTCTTAGGGTTGGATTTATCCTCAAAACCTTCAGGTTGTGTCATGTACACTTCCTCTTCTAGAATCCCATTCAAGAAGGCGGTTTTGACATCCATTTGCCAACTTTCATAGTTATAAAATGCGGCAACCGCTAAGAGAATCCTAATGGATCGAAGCATAGCGACTGGGGCAAAAGTTTCGTCATAGTGTAAACCATGAACTTGAGTGAAGACTTTTGCCACCAATCTAGCTTTGTAGATATCATTATGTCCATCTATGCCATTCTTGATCTTGTAGATCCACTTGCACTGAAGAGGTCGCACATTCTCAGGTAAGTTTACCAAGTCCCATACTTGATTTTCGTACATAGAATCCATTTCGGATTGCATGGCCTCTAGCCAATGCTTGGAGTCGGGACTAGAAACGGCCGACTTGTAGGTTGTGGGTTCATCACTTTCAAAAAGTAATAAATCACCATCGCCCTCGACACATCCAAGGTAACGATCAGGTTGATAACTAATTCTACCTGACCTTATAGGGACAATAACCGTTTCAGACGAGGAGGGAACGTTTTCCTCCACTTCATTTTCGGTTTGTGGCTCTCGAACTTCATCAAGTTCGAATTTTCTCCCACTCTGCCTTTTAGAAACGAAATCGCTTTCTAGAAAGACAGCATCACGAGCCACAAACACTTTGTCCTCATGACGGTTGTAGAAGTAATATCCACGAGTCTCCTTAGGGTATCCTACAAAATAACATTTGTCGGATCTGGGTGCGAGCTTGTCATTAGACTTCTCATGAACAAACGCCTCGCAACCCCAAATTTTCATAAACGACCAATAAGGAACCTTTCCTTTCCATATCTCATATGGAGTTTTATTGGCTGCTTTAGTCGGGCTACGATTTAGTGAAAATATTGCGGTTAAGATGGCAAATCCCCAAAATGAGTCAGGAAGCTCTGTAAGACTCATCATCGACCGAACCATATCTATCAAAGTTCGGTTTCTCCTTTCAGACACACCATTTAATTGTGGTGTTCCAGGAGGAGTCCATTGTGATACTATACCGCAATCTTTTAGGTGTGAATCAAATTCATAATTTAGATATTCACCACCACGATCAGATCGTAGGGTTTTTATCTTCTTATTCAATTGGTTTTCCACTTCATGTTGAAATTCTTTGAACTTTTCAAAAGCTTCACTCTTATGCCTCATTAAGTAGACGTATCCATATCTACTCAAATCGTCGGTAAAAGTAATGAAGTACTTGTAACCACCTCTAGCTTGGAGAGTCATTAGGCCACATACATCGGTATGTATAAGGCCTAATACTTCACTTGCTCGTGTCCCTTTTCCCGTAAAAGGAGCATGAGTCATCTTGCCCAAAAGACAAGATTCGCATTCACCATAAGATTCAGAATCAAATGGT